>OY754974.1:16292578-16302578 GCA_963576475.1 Molanna angustata | reverse complement strand
TTATGACAAACAAATGCTGTCTCAGAATGCTTATTATAAAACTTCGACCCAGTAGGTAGATACCTATGACAAACTATTCCATATGCATCGTCTCTAGAAAATAATAATTTGTATAATAATATTATGGAGAGCTCGATTCATCAACAGCTCCCTCTGAGGTGACGTAATCTTTTGCCTGTAAAATTGTGTGACCTCACAATAGGATAATTACGTAAGAGAATCGAACTCTATAAAAGTATTGCATAAAGCTTAATTTTCGAAATAATTTCGCACATGATCAACACCAGCTTCATATACTGTTCAACATAATCTACAATACCAAAAATAGACCTCTCCCCTCAGACATTTAGTACTCCCTCCAATTTTCATGACGCCAGTTCGAATTTTATACCAAATTTAAGTAACCGAAAACTACATTTAACTAAAGCCATCTCCTCTCCTATTGTTATTCCAATTAATCTTCTTTGAGCACTATCTTCATTTGTTAAACACAATGTATTACGTATTTACATCCCTCCTCCCCTCACCTCTTATCTTTCCTCAAACTATTTCAGAGATCCAGTAAACAAGACAACCCCGTTACAAGGTCTCTCCCTCCAACCCATAATTTCATACATCGACAACCTGAAATTCTTATTTCACCAATAGAATTATCTACGCACTCCACTCGATGATTCTTTCTATTTATCGAAATATAGTGCGGTCACCCTACCATTCCAACCGTAAACCGTCCCAATTAGAAACGATCATCTGGTTACCCCACGTTGCAACCGTCTGAAAGCAATAAATCGTCCCTTTTCCAAATACCAACTCATGGAAGGGCCTACCTCTGTCCCAACGCTCGGCTCGGCTACATACGTGTTAAATCTAGCTGCATTCAACACAGTTCTAACCAGAGCCCCAGACATAAAAACATACTATATACCATTATTATTTTACTGCCGACAATATTCATATTCTAATAATTTCTTGTTAACCTTAAAACATCAATAATATAGACAAAAATTGAGGAATGGGAAAATAAAGCCTTGCACGGAGCCACATTCCCACATCAAAATGACTAAAGGCATATAGATAAAACATTTAGGTATCAACGATTACCTTACGTGATTCCAAACCAAATTTATACTGAAACAGAAGGATTTATGATAGTGATACAAGATAGAATCATAAAACTGAAATTATTCAAATTACATTATTAAAGATACCTCAGTAAATGACAACTCCTGTAGACGGTGTAACAAAACCAAAGAGACAAGAGAACAGACATCCAGCGGATCTCCTAATATTGCACCAACTGTATATATGCACACACAGACATGACAATGTGTGCAACCATACAAATCACCATAAAAAAAATAATTTAATAGATTCTCCACCACAGTTGTTTCAATAATTCCCCTTTTTTCCAAAAGAGTGTGATCATAAACACATGTTCGATAGTTCGTAAATTGTTATTATTACCACAGTAAATAACAGCATTATAACTAGGGCACGGATAAAAATGTATTAAAAAAAATCAAAATATATACATATAATATGGACTAAAAAATGTAGAATATGGACTTTACCATGAAATATGGAAAAATATGGAAAAGAAAATTAGTTTTTCACAATCTTTATACCTATGATAATCTAGAAGAGACCGAAAATAGTGTAAATTAAAAATATGTTTTTACATATTAATCCGGAACCCAATCACAACTAAGTAACTTGAGAACTCCTCCACTGTTCAGTTTAATTTTCACCGATATCTCCGCGAAGCCGCTAAATAATAATAAAAATAACAATAACCTCTTCCTTACACCCCTCGCAAGTGGCGGGTCCATCGACACACGGCATTCTCCTGCAACCAGTATTTCCAGCCCAGAGAAGCAATATCCACGTGAGAAATGAATCCAGACAAATCTCTCCTCTACCAGGAATCGAACCAAGGATCACTCGATCTATTCTTAAAACTAAAATTGTCGTCATCTACATAGACTTTAGACAGATATATTTGGAACTAGTTTTTTTCTAGCTTCCTACCGATTCAGCTATGTATCTAAAGCCAAACTCTTTTCCTTGGCATACCTGATCTAATTATGCACTTGACATGACAAATCATTTACTCGGATTTTCCTCAATACTTATTTATAGTCCATTATTATCTCTATTATTCATTAATGATTATTTATTGCCCATTATTATTTCTATTATTCATTAACGATATTTTCCGTGATGTATATTTCTTACTTTTGCAGATGACTTGAAAAGTTACAAAACTATAAATAATTTAAATCATCGCATGGCTTTACAACTGAAACTTAACATTTTTTATTTGAGTGGTGTGCATTGAACTCTATATCTTACCAACACTAATTATCAATTCATCATGTTCTGTAGGAATAAAACTAGCACCTATTGCCAATACACAAGGGGCAGCTATAACTTAACTGAACTAATATAAACTAAATATCTTAACATATTGTTTGATGAGAGGCCTACCAATCAACATGTTTAAAGCGAATGCGTACATGTATGTGAAATAAACAAATACAAAATCTAAATATTACCAAAAGAGTATTAAACAATATGATTCACAAAGACACGACGAACCAACCATTCAACGTCTAAATAGCTAAAATTCGAGTCAATCTCTACATATTATTATTCCTCCATTAACATTTTTGTTCAATAAGCTCGCTAATTGTAATAGTATACCTAATCAACAACATTCAATCATAATATAATGTAACCATATTTCACGTCCCTACAATTAACTAATCACGGAATACTCTTCACAGAACGATATTATGATATATATTCTTTTCTAAATTACACAACTTACTCGCATATTTCTAACTGTGCATTATTACTTAGACTACTTCCGCAACGCGAACCCCTTCCGCTCCTTATGTCATCGAACCCTTCATTTCATTACATTGATCAATCAAAATGTTGATTAAACACCAACATCAATCACCTGTTAATATTAAAACAACCTACCCTTATGAAGTAATCCCGATTTCAATATTCATTTACAAAGTCGTATTCATTTTCTTTCTCAGAGTTTGACGCCTTTCCTTTCGGGAATTGAACCAGACACTTTAGTTATCGTACTCAAGCTATCGTACGAAGGAATAAAAATCTATATATTTCTACACTCAATTATTTACCTACTTGTTCAGGTAAGTGGGCAATGTCTTCCCTATGCTGCGCTTTGTTTATTTACGGTCCCAAACTTCTCATAAACCATAATACTAATTAGTTACAGCATAAATCCATAGCAATAAAAATTTTACAAGTGTGTGTTAAAATGATTCGTCATGGTCGTAAAATAAGGTTAAAACCCACTATATATATTTTTTTTCATTCTTAAAACCAAAGCTTTTGTACCTAAGCATACGAAAGTTACCAAATGGCAAGCCCTATGAAATATCGGTTGTAATCGAAACTCCAAGGATACTCAAACTATGTTGAATTAAATTTATAACAATTGTATTTTCCAAAATCGTAAAATATCAACGCTCGAGATCGAAATCGCTAAGAAGAATCTATAATAGGACGAAGTATACCAGGGTCAGAAATGAGGACATAAAGTAAGAATGTAAGATAAAGAAGGATGTCATTAATAGAATGAAAGTGATCATATTGAGATGGTTTGGTCACATGGTGAGAATGAATGAGGAACGCCTGATGAAGGAAATATACATTGCGGACAGGAATGGAATGAGAGGTCGGGCCGCCCAAGAAAGGGATGGCACGTCCATGTGAACGGTGTTTGATAGACAGGAATGTCAGAAGTATGAACAACAGAGGAACACGTGTAAGACAATGTATGAATATCGACGAGGCGATGAATGTGTGTCAAGATAGAAATAAGTGGCGTTCGGTTCTCTCTGCCTACCCCGCAAGGGACATAACGTGATGGTATGTACATATATGTATGTAAAACATCAACTCCACAGCATTCGCGAACAACCGGTAACTATTATTCTTAGAGTTTCTTTCTCAAATAAAAAAATTAATTATACAAGTTTACAAATCTCGCCTACACTACATACTAACTAGCAGCAGAATCCGATAAATATCTCCCCATTTTTCCAAAATATCGATTGATAGTTAGTCTCTCGATAGCGTCTCACATATGTCTACAACAACGATATTCGTATATATGAACATGCATATTACTAAGATCAAAACATACTAATTCTACAATACAAAACTGAAATACACCTTCTAATATTGTAGTCCAACATAATCCTATCAGCCGAGACTTCTAATTAGTTGTCTATCGTCGCATTAGATGCAACTCTGTAGTATATGCCTGATATTCTCTATAATTACAAATAAATATACAAACAAAGGTTAGTTATCCAAGGCGGATGCTATAATGAGTACCTAAGTTCGACAGTTACATCCTAATTATTTATACCTACATAGAAATACATTTATAAAATTCACTAATACGTTCTAAGAACCACACCAAATTTTTTATAAATAACAAACAAATAAAGCTGATATACTCATATTATAGCGCCGATTCTGTACCTACATCAGGTTAATTTCAGCTACGCCGTGTTCTGTCGAAAGTTTGAGAACCTTCCGGGACCAATATTTTTTTTCTTGCAATCGTAACCGAGATCCCCTGCCCTATACTCAACCATGTGTTTCACCCACTTCAGTGCATATATATATATATACCTATTAAATGTTTGTTCTGAATAATACCTATCACGCCTCACTTCTTCAAAATTTATTGCCTCGGGATAGGTAACTATATCCAGAGTTTCCTAAGAAAGATTATTAATTTCTTACGAAATGTATTTTATACAAACCGTCCATGTTTGATTTTGTCAACCGTATCTACATTTTAATTAAATACAATTTAAGTAAAACGAATATCTATACGGTCCCGAATTAAAATCGCCTACTATGCCTCAAATTAAACACGATGACTTACGTAAATATGAATACTTACAAGTAGCCGAACACGCATCATTTTGTGCACAAAACCTTTTAATATATATAGGTACATATACATATATATATATTTTTTTAATATTTTTACTATGTATTTACTTTCGAACCAGATCCCAAATCATACGCAATGGTTCTAAACAATAACAACATACTTCAAATACCAAAGCCAGATATCCCTATAAATTTCCCATTTTGATATCGTAAACACCAAATCACACCGTAAGCAAGTGGCGTGCTCACGGCCAAAACCCAACTTTAAAAACGTCATTCAAGAAAAGCAAACTTCCATTTGCGGGGAACCGAACCCAGGACACCAGCACAGAAACCAATGACGCAATGACCCATCCATTACGCGACGCGTCGACAGTCAATGCCTAGTTAATAGATTATTTTAGACTATCTATTCCTGTCATTAAATATCTCAGGCCATATTTATTTAGCTTATTTTAACGATTAATATCCTTTGGCATCCCTATAGTACATCTAATTTTTCTCGCGTATCTTCATATTTGTTAAGATGCAACTAAACATAACATATTATATATGTTCGAAGACCCCTATACTTCGGTATTCTTTTATATTTATTAGTAATGTGGATTAAAACAACTGTATTAAAACATGAACTTACACCGACAATGCAGTTGTATTTTATTCTGTTTGACGTTTGGTATCATAGCTAAAATTCAATCTCTTCCAATCAATACACCCGCACGCCACAATACTGTATACCTATCGATATATATCGTTTTCATATTAACCATAATTCAAGTTAAGTCAAAATAGGCCACGATAGAAGATCGCGGATCGCATACACCGAAATAATTGTTACTCTATTGGACATAAAACGCAAACAACATTCCTAAATTTGACAATGTAGATCGAGTACATACCCCTATAGACGAACACCACTATCGAGACATATTTCTTGGAGGCGTAAGGACCACACTCTTCAAGAACCAGATGTCATAGGAACCTTGAGTTACACTCGAAATTTCGACTGCATTTGCATCCAGGGGGACCAAACCATGGGAATCGAATTGAAAACAAAGCTATTTTTTTTCTCTTTTCTTTTCATATTTTAGATGACAACGTTCATAATTAAATAAAATAAAGCATTTAGATGTAGCTTGACAATATTATTTGTCTAAATTAATCGTTTTCCGAAGTAAATCAATTTTATCTGATCTCACTATACCTACTTTTCAATTACCTACATACGACCATATTTTATGAAACGAAATAACTATTAACCAAGAAAAATAAACTTGTTCAGGAAACTGTCTGCGAAAATCGAATCCTGGTCACGGCACCATTTGTCACGATCCTCCCCCATAATAGGGATCAGAAACGTGCAGACGGGACGCGCGATCTCTCGACAACGCGACCCATCAACCGATTTTACCCTAGTTCTAGTATTTCTCGTTTAATTCAATGCAAGCAAAACATATTGGTTTAAGGAACAATTGACTCACCCCAGCTCAGCAACTTGTTCTCCCAGCTCCACTCATTTTCATCTCTATTTCTTATACTCTTCTTAGTCCTAACCTGTAAAATTCAAATACACGAGTACTTTGTTCGCCGATTAGTTGGCCAGATCGTCTAGTTTTCAGGACCCACATTGTGTTTTCGTGATCACCCTGGCTTGATTCCCGGTTTCCCGAACAACCCTAAATTTCCTGTTTCAACTCTTTCTATCAACGGTGTCCTATTCCGAATTACTGACGCCCTAAGTACAACACACTGCAATTATTCTAATCAATGTACCAGAAGAAACACAAATATATTTCACAAGCACGAAATTGGACATAGTAAAGAACATGTAAAACTTATTATAAATTAAATCTAACATTTCAGGCTCATGTCTTATCGTATAAACATGCATAGCGATTAACAATCTTGAATCCAGAAGGCTCATGATTATGAATAAACAGCGATCAACAAAACAACTGAATACAACGACGCAGCCGCATTATTGATCACAATGAAACCGATTAAACATTAATTCGACCTTAAATAGGATTGGTTCCGAAGGAAATGACTTTCCTCATCTGGTTCAGAATCCACTCCTCCATTCGACTGTACACCGATTATACTATCATTACTTTAAATTCTTCTGAATACATGATGTTTAACTTACAGGTATCTAATCAACTTCTAATGTGCCATTTCAACGCCGCGCTAACAGTCGTAAAATATCCCAGATATATGAAATCTTTGCTACTCTTTGTAGTCAGTACGTAAGCAACTTGGGAAAACCAAGTAAATATACCACCAGAAGGGTGGAGACGTAGGCTCTCTGTCACTCGCCGCCTACACCCGTCCAGGGCGGCCCTACTTTCCCTGGCCCGACCCTGCCCTTCCGCATCTCGGAACAATAGCAAGGTTTTAGCAAGATATGTCGCAAACATATCAGTTTACCTCGCGGTATTGTTAGTCTTTCCTTTGGGCGTCACAAAGGTGATCCGCAAAGTGTAAGACTCTTCACTGCTTACAATGGAAGCACTGGGCTTAGGACTACGATGCATGCGAAATGGATATTCGACTGATTTGCGAAACGTGAAATAACCATTTTACAAGATCTGAATTTGAAACAAATACAGATCTACTGTGGACTGTATGTGTAAGACGTAATAGCAGGGATTCGGCAGCCTTCCGGGCACAGTCGGATAGATGGTCGATTCGGCCAAGAGGAACATGCACCCGAGGCACCCGAGTGGAAGGCCGACAACTGATGGTTAGGGAGGGAACTTTCCTACAACAGCGTCCTTCTCTCTTGCATTGATTCATGTGATTTTCAATCACCTGGAGAGGGATGTTAGTGTAGCTGGTGGGGATATAATTAGTGTATTGTGTAATGAGGTTCCTTATCGGACGCGGACCAGTCCTTCCGCGTCTTGTCTAAGTCAATCTGTGATGTTTGTTTTGGTGTACGCTTCACACCGTGTAATGGGAGAAATGTTAGTGGAAGGGATACTGAACTCTGCCGGCTCCAAAGTGTTCGCCTGCGCATGGGGCCCGTTAGCACAGCGCACACTCCGTCCTAAACATGCCCAGCGGAGGTCGGAGAGGATCTTTCACCCATTCAAGGCGATAGTTGCACCTGCCAGCACCCGACCTTCCTGCGAATTTGATTCGTGATCGGCGTCCAGTAGGCTGGTCCATGCCACAACATACCCCCTCTTTTCTTGAAAAGTGTTAACTGCTGAGGTCGTTCGTCAGCAAGCATACCATGAAAACGTTTGTTTTCTCTCGCTTTCTTAATATTTAACATGCGGCGTCATCTATTTGACATGATTTGTCAACAGGATTGGCATTGTGACGGGAACGCAATTAATTAAGTAACACAACTAAATTCCTGTCTGCCAACTGGTGAATCTAAAGATAAACTGGATATAAATAAAACAGAGATATGAAATATAATCGCTGACAAATCATTCCCAAAAGACAACATACAATTTACGAATAAAATATAAAATATAACTCAGCTGGAGTATCTCCTGGAGGCTCGCCTTCTTTCTCCGTCAGGACACCACAACACTTAATTTAAACACGAGAATAAATACCAGAGAATAGGAAGACAAATTATTATGAACCCGGATTTGTATAAGTTAGTCCATATTAACCCCGATGCATAAAAGGTCGCGCGCCCCTGGTACACGAACTTCCCTAATAACGCAAATCACAAATCGGTAGAGACCGTGGTTTTGTCCCACGCACGCTTCGAACGACCGACCTAAGACGACTATCGTTGCTCCTCAACACACACACCAGCCCCCCCCATAATATCCCCCGTAAGTACAAAAAAAATATAAACAAAAAACGTTCCTTCCAATGTTCCTTTCAATCGAGATTTATGACAAACAAATGTGTCTCTCAGAATGCTTATTATAAAACTTCGACCCAGTAGGTAGATACCTATGACAAACTATTCCATATGCATCGTCTCTAGAAAATAATAATTTGTATAATAATATTATGGAGAGCTCGATTCATCACAATATATATATATATATATATATATATATATATATATTATATATATATATATATATATACTATATATATATATATTATATATATAATATATATATATATATATATATATATATATATATATTATATATATATATATATATAGTATATATATATATATATATATATATATGTTAGTAAAGATTTCTTTGGGGATAACCCGCGTCAGATTCTGATCCTCAAGAGGATCAGTCGTCAACCGACGTTATGTTATAATATTTTTATCTCGGTTTTCCGTGTCAGTAGGTCTTGACTAAGACCATTTGTCTTCCGACGTTTCGCCTGAATATCACCAGGCATTTTCAATATTATAACATATTTCACCCGTGAAAACATCAAATATAACATATATATATATATATATATATATATATATATATATATATATATAATATATATATATATATATATAGTATATATATATATATATATATATATATATATATATATATATATATATATATATTATATATATATATATATATATATAATATATATATATATATATATATATAATATATATATATATATTATATATATATATATATATATATATATATACTATATATATATATATATATATATATATATATATATATATATATATATATATATATATATATATATATATAATATATATATATATTATATATATATATATATATATATATATATATATATATATATATATATATTATAATATTTTTATCTCGGTTTTCCCGTGTCAGTAGGTCTTGACTAAGACCATTTGTCTTCCGA
The DNA here is from genome assembly GCA_963576475.1 of Molanna angustata. Taxonomy (NCBI): domain Eukaryota; kingdom Metazoa; phylum Arthropoda; class Insecta; order Trichoptera; family Molannidae; genus Molanna; species Molanna angustata. The sequence goes on along the minus strand of OY754974.1, from coordinate 16,292,822 downwards.
CGTTTCGCCTGAATATCACCAGGCATTTTCAAGGACTTAACGAAAAGCACGCGCGCGACACACGTCTACTCAAACTGAAAGCTCACCGTCAAGGTGAGCTTTCAGTTTGCGCGCGTGCTTTTCGTTAAGTCCTTGAAAATGCCTGGTGATATTCAGGGCGAAACGTCGGAAGACAAATGGTCTTAGTCAAGACCTACTGACACGGAAAACCGAGATAAAAATATTATAACATATTTCACCCGTG
>OY754974.1:16263182-16292378 GCA_963576475.1 Molanna angustata | reverse complement strand
TATATATATATATATATATATATACAAAAATTAGTATGAAACAATTCATTCCTAAGCAGAAAAAAAATTTTTGAATTCGCGACCAAATGGGCTCGCACCCAAGTGTCCCGCAGCCAAGTGTCCGCCGCAGCCAAGTGTCCCGCAGCCAAGTGTCCCGCAGTCAAGTGTCCCGCACCCAAGTGGCCGCAGCCAAGTGTCCTAGACCGAAAAAAATAGTAACAAACACTTCCTTGTGGTGAGTTTGACAATATTGTTATCATATAAAAAGTGCAAGGGGCACCCAAAATAGAGTGCAGGAACAACGATGTGCGGATTTGTTAGAGTAGAATAAAAACAAATTGTTTTATTAATGTTATTTTTCAATGGAATTTTACCAAATAAATAATAAGTAGAAATGACTCATTTTTATGAAACATTCATTATTGAGATAGGTATACCAATATAATGTATTTACGCAGTACATGTACAAAATGAAGGTACGCCGCACTGTACCTAATGGTAAACACTTAGGATGCGGTTCAGTTGGATTAACTTGGACAATGGAATCTCTCAAGTATGGAGAGACTAGATGGACAATCCCATGAAAGGAATCACTGACTGGAAAAACTGCACGGAAATAATGATACGTTGTTAGGTTTGCATCTCTGAAACATTTATTTTTTTATTTTTATATATTTCAGTAAACATACAGCTATATAAAACAATATTCTTATCCACACATAACCAAAAAATTATCTAACAAAGTATACATAATATTACCTAGCTCATGTACATTAAAAGACAAATTATCTAACAAAGTATACATAATATTACCTAGCTCATGTACATTAAAAGACAAATTAGCTAACAAAGTATACATAATATTACCTAGCTCATGTACATTAAAAGACAAATTATCTAACAAAGTATACATAATATTACCTAGCTCATGTACATTAAAAGACAAATTATCTAACAAAGTATACATAATATTACCTAGCTCATGTACATTAAAAGACAAATTATCTAACAAAGTATACATAATATTACCTAGCTCATGTACATTAAAAGACAAATTATCTAACAAAGTATACATAATATTACCTAGCTCATGTACATTAAAAGACAAATTATCTAACAAAGTATACATAATATTACCTAGCTCATGTACATTAAAAGACAAATTATCTAACAAAGTATACATAATATTACCTAGCTCATGTACATTAAAAGACAAATCATAAAAACTGAAACTAAAAATGTAAAAGAAAAAACTGAACAAGTTACAAATTAGTCCATGATAATAATAATAATAAAAATAAGTTATTTGTATGGCGCCGTTTAATGATTCGAGATCATACAACAAAGCTGTTTTTAGTCCTTTAGTGAAAGTTCTCTTGCTTTGAGCACTGCGGATATCTAGAGGCAGTGAATTCCACTTAATAGGACCACTCACACTAAAGAATCGGTCATAGTAAGCCGCTTTTTTGACACTGTCCAACTCCTTTAAGGAATTGTTACTCTGTGATCCAGACGACCTGAGTGTGAGATGCCTCCCAGAGAGATCTCTTCTCTGACACAGCTCTTGTATATATTTTGGTGCCAGGTTGTTCAAAGCAAAGTAAAAGGCGTCTAGCCGTATATTCAAATAAATAAATAAATAAATGAATTAACGAACGAACGAACGAACGAATAAATAAATAAATGAATTAACGAACGAACGAACGAACGAATAAATAAATAAATTTATATTAATAAAATATCTCAGTAGAGATGAAGCGGGAAAGTAGAAGTACCTATATATAGGACAATTAGGAAATCAGGCACCTACAGAACATCCTGTCATCGGCTGGTTTATGTGATCATTATAAGTTCTTGTCCAACGTTCACCAATCGTCCTTTTTTATTTATTCCTTCAGTGTGAAATACATTTTATTTATTCGGAAATCAAACAGAGCATTTAATCAAATGACAAACGAAAAAAAGTCATTTATGGTATTTATCGACATTATGAAAAGTACAAACCTAAAATCCGAAATACCATCACGTAACAAATTAAATACCTTTGGAGGTAGAGTTATGACCTTTTCTTTATTCTGATTTGCATGGGGCAGATTTAATCAGCGCTGCTAATTGAACAGGTTTTATTTTTTAGTGCAGTTTAACGATTACATGAAAATTTTTCGAAACACAATTGTTCGAATGCGCAATTGTACGAATAACAATTTTTCGAAAAACAGTTATCAGAATGACAATTGTCCGAAAGCAAATTATTCGAACTAACATTTGTTGGAAAACTAATTGACCGAATTTAATATATTTTTGTGTCATTATGTTGCCTCCTTTGACATATTTGTTGCCAGTAAAATATATTCGATGAAGACTATTATTACGTCTTGTTGTATTATTGTTGGGTACGTATGTTTGCACATTTTTAATAATTGATGTTTGACAGCGCGGTGCGTCGCCATGTTGTTTATTCCATAGATTTTTCCTATACATAATAATATACTATGTAGATGTAGTACCTACTCCGTGCAAAAAATGAGTCATGGAATATCGCGCGTTTGACGTTTTGGTTGACAACATATTTCAGTTTTCCTTACATTTCAACACATCCTAAATAAATTTTCTCTAAATCTTAATAAACAGAGTGTTTTTTACGACAAATAAATCCAGAAACAATTCTCGTTAGTCGTTATTCTTTATGGAAAAACGATGTACTAAAACGTCAAAAATTCCCCGGAAAAATGCCTCTCTTCGATTCATACAAAATTCTCATCTAGTACCTATATTATAATAAAAATCTATGGTTTATTCCTCTCACAATACTACCAACATGACGTCATAAAAATTCGAACAATTGTAATTTCTGATAATTGTGTGTTCGGAAAATTGTTTTTCGAAAAAATGTGATTCGAATAATTGCAATTCGTAAAATTGATTTTCGTTTAATTGAGCATTCGAATAATTTTTTTCAAATAATTTTCCTGTCACCCAGTTTAACACCCTCCCCATTTTGATTGTGATGATAAGATGTTTAAAGAAGATCCTTGATTTGAAGCATAAAATGGATTTTTTAAAATTAAAATGTAACTTTATGACTTGTTGTTACTACCTAAGTAAAATATTAATTAAAAGTTTTCAATAACAGGGGGGCTATTCATGACACGTTCTTAATACATTCTTATCTTACCTTGATCTTAAAAATGTATAAATCAGTACTCGATTATAATCCAATCTTATTTTTTTTCAAAATTTAATCACGAAAAATTGTTTATTTCAACATCTAGGGGAGCGGAGTGTATTACCGTACAGTGGCTAATTCCGTACACATGGTTTTAGCGAAACCCTCAACAGAAACAAACACCTATCATTGTCTAGAGTTAGTCTTTACCATTCCCAGTGCCTTTGACAGAAACACGCGCCATTCTACCTGTGACCTTTTATCTGAGAGCACATATGACGTTTCGCGTTATTTTCTTATAGAAATCATCGATTGATATTTAAGCTGTAAGTAAATTAATCATAGTTATTTTGTAAAATAATATTAATTTTCGCGTTCTTTGATAGCTTGATATCAAACCTAATATGCTTTAGCATTCAAAGTTTCGATTTTTTAATATATTTTGTCAAAAATATTTTGGTTTCGGGTAATGCCGTACATTTTATACTGTATTAGCCGTAACAAGTTTTGGTGACTTTTCATGATGTGATGAAGGGAAGAGGAAAAAGATCAAAGCAATGACATCTACTCCTACGAAGGATATATTAGAGGCCGCAGCTGTGTAAAAAACATTGAAGAACGTCAAACACAAGAGAAAACCAAACTTAAGAAAGTCACATCAAAAGACAGAATGAAAGATAAGAAAAACACAAAGACATTCACGATAAAATCAAAAAGAAGCCAAAAAGAAGTTTCATCTTATAAACGCCAAATTTTTAATAATTCTACAACCGATTATGATGATGATACTACGGCAATGGTTCTTCGTGATGACGACGATAATGATGGAGCGTACTACGATGGAGGACTACTGGGCGTAGCTAATGAGTTATGTACTATTTGTGGAGAATTTGGCAATGACAATGAACTCTGGTATCGTTGCATATCATGTGCTCAATGAGTGCATGCGCTATACAGCGACAAAGAGGTCCCAGATGGTTAAATCTGTAGTTTATGTAAACCATAACTCAGTGTACGGTATTAGCCTACCCGAAGTATTCGGGTAATACCGTACTTTCCACTTTTTTAAATATGTTTAGTAAAACGATTTTTTATAAGTTTTTTTTTAATTTTTAAGACACCATTATAAAACCAATTAAAATTGCTGTGAAACTGTATTTTATTGAACGTGTAATTATATATAGTTATGTCATAATTTCAACTTAAGTTTAGGTGTACGGTAATATACTCCGCTCCCCTACTCGTACTATGAAATTTTCATTAATTGTTGTATAAATTAATATTATTATTCAATTAATTTAGCCTCAAAGATTACTAAATTCTGAAGCTGATCTTAATTTTACTGTTATTAACTTCATGAGTAGCCCTGCAGGTTGCCTAAGTCTTGAAGTTTATGATCCAGACTGAAACCAATGAAGAACTGTGTCTCAACTAGTGTTGAGCAAATGCAAGATCAATACTAAGAGGTGGTCTTGATCTTGCATTTAAAAATGTGGCCTTGGTCTTGTATACTCGATCGAGCTTTAGTCTTGGTCTTGCATACCTAGTCTTGGAATTGGTCATGCAACTTTTCCAAAAAAATATATATTATATTTTTCCTTTCAAATTCAGTAATTACAATGAAATATAACAAAAAAATACAATTCAAAGTAATCTGTCGATAGTACCTACATAGCTTTAATTGCATACTTTTTAATTTAAAATGAATTTAAGTTTGTTAAATAGGTATTGCAAAATCGCAAGACACTTGCATTAGGTCTTGCACCCCCTGGCCTTGGTCTAAGTCTTGCAGCGTCAGTGGTCATGGTCTTGCAAGACCAAGACTGTAAGATTTTTTGCTCATCTCTAGTCTCAACGAGGAATCAAATTTGCGATTTTATTTTATATCGCTTCTCGGGCAACTAACAGATACTATGTCAAATATTAATTTAACACGCGCCCAATAATAAGTTGCCATATTCTGGAGACTTACTATATTAATAGTCTCACTGATCCAGACTGAAAACACAATTAAAAACTGTGTCTCCATCGGGAATCGAACTCGGGACCTTTGGATAAGCAGTCAGATACCTAACCAACTGAGTCACGAAGGCCGACCGAATTTTGGCTAATTATTTGGGTAGTGACTCCGAGAAATGACTCACCTTTTCACTCAATACGATATGAATATCATTAAACTGGAATGATTTATATAGCCGAGAAAGAGTTGGCATGATCATATAAATGAGATTTTGGAAGATACCAACGAAGTCAGAATAATAGGAGAGCATGTATGACGCGATGTATGGATGTAAATGAGGCATATAATGTACCTATGTCAAGATAGAAGAGTCTGGCGTTCGATTCTCTCTGCCTACCCCGAATAGGGAAACGGCGTTACGGTATTTATTTAATTTTAGGGGAAACATACAGCAATTTGTAAATTACTAAAGACAATAATGAATGTAAACAATTTGCCAAAATAGTTCCCTCATCATAAATTATGCGTACCTAATATCAAAATAAAATTATTAAACAGTATATAAACAGTAGAGCTGATTTGAAATTAAAGACATAAGATTTAAAATAAATTACAAAAAATAAAGACGACAAAACAAGACAAATAATTCAAAATTAAAACATGCAAATGATAATTGGATATGTATATGTAGGAATTAGGGAATCGTACCTATGGATGTATTATGTATAGGTATAAGTAATTGGATATGTACGCTCGACTGGGTTTTTGTTCTATTTTTGTTTATATTTTATATATTTCTAATGTTTTGTTTTTGATGCTGAAACGAGTTATTTTATCCTCAGGAGGGCTAGCCAAGATGCAAAAAACGAAAACGTTGACGCTGAACGTTATTTTTTTTGTATGGGATTTGACGTTATCAAACGTTATCAAACGTCAAATCCCATACAAAAAAAATAACGTTTAGCGTCAACGTTTTCGTTTTTTGCATCTTGGCTAGCCCTTCAGTAATGCAGTATACTCGCTTTGGATATTATGTGATCCATTCAGTTTTTATCGTTGTGCTGTGTGGTTTTATGCAAGTTCGGGTTACAATACTTGTCGAGTTTAACAAACCTTTGTGATGGTTTTAAAAGTGTAGTGTTGAGTACCTATTCATCATAAATTAAAACTAACGTCTTCTCAAAAAGGTTTCCATTTGCAATAGTCTGTAAGAGAGACAAAAATCTAATTCGACGAGAACCCTTCAATCAAAGTTGCGGATCATGTGACCACGAATAGCAATTTTAGAAGTCCAAAGACATGTCAAAAATTTGGTGCAGTTTTATCTTAACTTTCAGTTGACGATGTGATTTTTGTCAATTTATCAATCATAGATTTATTTTACCGAACTTCAATGATTGGAAGGTAGGTAGTTCTTTAATTTCATCAATGGCCAGTAATAATAACGCACGCAATGAGTAGTTTTGGTCAAATCTACTGTCTCTCTTAACAGTCTTAACCGCTTTTTGGTTGATTGTCGGAACGTTTTATAGTTATTTCGATTTTTATTTTCTTTGTTTCAACCTCCATAGATGCAGGGCGAATCATGAATGTGATTAATAGTAGATGCAAAATATGTAAATCTTTTAGATTTATTAATTATTTTACTTACACAACAAACAATACATTTTCATGAATGAAGTTCAGTAAGATAAGATTATCATCCAGTACTTATTTATACGTTTTTAAGATTAAGACACGATTAAACTTATTATGATCGTGTCACTCTGTTCCTCCACTAACCCTGAACTAGTGGAGGAACAGAGAACAGTTCGTAGCTATTTTATAGTCTATACAGTATTTTATAGTCTTTAAATGTAGATACAATCAAAGCCGTTACAAACAAAGTTTTTTTTATTTGTCTCGACGTTGTTATGAAAAGGACCATATAATATTATTATACAATTGTACCGCATTTACTTAAAAGTTTTACGTTCAAAGAGATTGCAAAGACGTTGGTTCAAAGAGGTTGCCTTAGTCTTTGTAGATTTTAATGTACATAAATTGAATAAACAAATAGATTTCGCTATCAAATACATTTTCAAACGTTCATATTTAATTCAACAATATAAATAATAACGGCCATAATAAATGTCACTTTCGAAAGATGATACATCAATCAAAAAACGGAATTTACAAAAAAATGTAATAAAAGAAATTTAGTGTGGGTTGATTCATAATAATATGATTAATTAGCTAAAGAGAACTCCCATTTAGGAGAGTTGAGGTGGTTTAATATGAACCATCCCAAGTTATCAGTTATCGGAGAAATTCTGGCCCAGGGTCTGAAACTCGTTAATCATCCGTGACTGGACCCATTTCTTTCTCATATAACCGTAGAAATTATCAGTTTGTTTTTATATTAGTAACAAAAAAATTTAAAATTAGTTGGATCTAGTCAACACTCTAGAATCAACGTTTTGATTAATGACGGTAGATGGCTTTTTTGCTCTTTTTTTAAACAATTTACAACCAAAAAATACAATTTCAATTCAATTTACAACTAATGCCGAAATGCGAATTGGGAAACATGAAGCTATAAATTTACGATGAAAAACAGGTTAATGATTTCATATCTATATACGGTCTCACTATTTGCGATTCGACTATAATTCGATGCTTAGACTGTTTTCAAACCGACTTCCAAAAAAGGATGTTCCTTTTTGTTGTGTTTTCAGCGATTTCTTATTACCACGATGACCGATATCGATGATTTATTTTTTCTTTAGAAATGAGGAATGTTGCAATTGGTCCCATTTATATTTGGTTAAGATATGATCATGGGAGCCATGAGAAATTCATCAAATTCTTTAATGACACATCAACGATAAGAACTCTTTACATTGTCCGATTTTATAGATTTCCTTAAATAGAAAAGAAGTGCCTCAGAGATGATCACACATATTTATTTGTAAAAAAATATCAAACTCTTCAATATGCGAAGTCGCCTTGGATTTATAATGATTCAATATCAAGTCGTCCGAATTTAATGATTCCTTACCTTATTCATTAGAAAGAAATTACTTCTGGGGTGGTTCCACTGGAACTAAACCAAGAGGTTTAATGATGGGAATCATGAATCTCATCAATTTTCCAGGGATTTGCTTATTATTGTTTTAGGCGAATAGTTAATTCTGAAGTCGTTTTTTTTTGTATGGCCCAAACTGGCTATGCGTCCGATTATAATCAAATCGCAATTTAAGATCTATAAGAATATTCATTATTTTGACGGTTACCTTGTGGTATTCCATAATTCAATTTTATTATAATATTAAATTGCTATAACCAATAATAACTCACGCACCCCCACCCCCGCTCCACACTCTAATTTAGGTTCCTAATACAAACGTAATTCGCCTGTCGATGGGAGGTCAGTTTCTCCCGAAACTAGTCGCGTTAAACTCAATTCAAGTGGTTATAGCAATTTAATATTATAATAAAATTAAGATCTATAGTTTACTTGAGTTGTAACAGATATATTTCAAGAATTATCTAAATATTTCACGAAGTATCTAAATATTCGTTCAAGAATATTTAGATACTTACACATATTTCTAAATAATGTAATGAAACAGACAAATATTATATATTTAAATTAATGATAAATTAAGTGTCCTTCCACATAATATACGAAATACAGATGATATATGTACAAAATGAGCAAGTTATGATGCAAGGCATACATATAATATTATAATCTTGAAAGAGAGGTACAATCCGACATAAGTGATGGACCCCGAACCGTCATGAGCAACGAGCTATGGGAATTTCTCCCTCATGTCATACATACACCAACTAGAAATACTTCAAATAATCTCGTGGATGTCAGCGTTTGTAACACTGTTATATCACTCTGATGGCGTTCTGCATTATTAATCCAAGCGCTAAATGTATATACCTAATATTACAATATTTTTTTGTGCAGATTATATCAACGACATATTATAATAATAATAATAAATTTGGATTATTTTTATAGCGCCGTTTTTGTGATAACCGCACCTCAAGGGCGCTTTGAATATATTAGGGGTTATTGTAAGACTCGCGGAAGAAGTGAGTTTTTAGGTGTTTCCTGAATAGTGCTAAGTTGTCGATTTGCCTCAGTTCAGGTGGTAGTTTATTCCACGAGGCTGGTCCGGCCACAGCAAAAGCACGATCACCGAAAGATGAAGTGTTGACTCTATTTATTTCAGTCAACTTGCCAATCACGGATGTGGTGGCTGACCGAAGTGTTTCTTGTCGCTCGTTTACGGTGAGAGGGATGCAGAAGTCTGAAAGATACGTGGGAGCCCATGCCATGGATCGCTTTGAAAGTCAACAAACATAATTTGTACTTGATTCTCTCTGGCACTTTAAGCCAGTGAAGATTTCGTAGATGGTGGGATATGTGTGAGAATTTCGCGGCTCCGGTGATTAGCCTAGCAGCAGCGTTGAAGCCGTTGAAGACGGATTGAAGTTTGTTTAGCTCCAGCTTTGGAAGGTTTGCGTAGATACCATTGCAGTAGTCCAGGCGGGAAATAACGAATGCGTTTACTACAGATTTCGTTGCTTCCGTAGGTATATTTCGTCTTCCGTAGGTATATTTCGTCTTATATTTCCGTAGGTATATTCCGTAGGTATATTATCGTGTAGGTATACGAGTTGAGTCTAAGTAAGATTTTTACTCTCATTCTTTTTCTTCATAAATTCTAAAAATTGTGTCCAATTTGACGAGCCATTGTTGCTACCCCTACAAAACTTCACCAGACCTCTGTCTTTCTTAGGGCCTCACTTACAGATAGTAATTGAAAGATAATATATCGTTATTAAGATTAAATAAATGCCCTAAAGTGGTTTGGCCACATAGAAGGAATGAATGATGACCGTCTGTAAAAAAAAGTAGGTATATAAGGCTGTTAAAAGAGGAACGAAAAGTAGAAGTTGGCACGATCGCATAAATTGAACTTTGAAAGATGGAGACGTTAGAAGTAAGAATTACTGAAGAGCGTAATATGAGATGATGCATGGACGTGAACGAAGCGAGAAATGTTTGTCAAGAGTGAGAAGACTGGCGTTCGGTTCTCTCTGCCTACCTCAAATAGGGTAACGGCGTCGTTTTAACGGGACACCCGAAAACAATGTTAACAGAAAAATCAGGTTAAAAAAGTTTGAGAACTTTTGTCATTTAGTAAAGGTTACGACGACGAACGAGTCATATTAACTGTAATAACATTAAAACGTTAGTACATACTTACCTACATCCAGGGCCGGATAAACGTGTTTTTGCGCCCGTAGCAATATATTTGAATCCGCCCCCCCCCCTCCCCCCGCCACCCCCACACAACTTTTTTTTAATTTTAACTGTAGAAGAATTTAAAATTATGTAAAATTGCATCGGGTCTAAAATAACGAATCACACGAACCGAGCGCCATACATGCGGATTTTGATTTATATGATAACATTTTTGAATTTTAAGCGCCCTTTTTAAGACAACCGCCCTGACTTCTTGTTCCTGATTGTTCTATGATTTATCCGGCCCTGCCTACATCGTTAAAATAACATACCTATATTTAATATTATGTAACAGAGAGCATTATATAACGCACTCATATATGTACATAATATAATAATTAATTAATTTCTGTGTAAGTTACACAGCCGGTCTGTGTATGTAGGTAGTTATATGAACATATCCGATAGGATACGAGTGATGAGGTATGAACACAATGAAGAGATAGTCAAATAAATAACATTGTTATTGTGTATCAATTTATTATATAATTAGTAGGTACTATACCAGTGGTTTAGTAACACATATGTAGGTAGGTACAATAGAATTATCATCATTAGTCATTAAGTACAAACGGTTACAAATATGGAATACCGTAAGTGATGAAGTAATGTCGTCTTTTTACTCTTCACACTATGGCATAGTGGAGAGTCATGAGTTCACAATTTTTAAGCGTATTTTTTACATCAATTTATGAATAAGTATCATGTAGAGAGTGCACACTGTGAGTTTCGTCGTGATGTGTTTGTATCTATGGATTGTCCTTTTTGTGTCCTCTCTATAGCCCAAACTATAAGTCCGATCGACTTCATATTAACATCATATGTGCATAGACTTAGAGCTGATTAGTTTTCCATAGACTACTTTTAATTTCTTCTCTATGAGTTTATCCTTTACGTTGTTTTTTTGAGTCCTCTCTGCAGCCCGACTATATGTAAGTCCGATTGACTTCATATTGATATCATATATGTAAAGTCCATAAACTTAGAACTGATTATTTTTCCATAGATATCCGCTAATTTATTCTCTATGATTTCATCTGTCTAAATTTTCAAAATGCTCTCACGGTCTGGAAAATCGAGGTATTTTTAGACTGTTTGAAATTTTGATACAATAAAAATATACTCATCAAAAATGCATTCAAGGATGTCGAAATTTTAAAAAAAATCTATGGTCTGCCATATCATGTGAAAAAAATTTCTTATTTGCATTAAAAATTTTTATAATAGAAGTAAAATAGCTTATGTAGTGGAAAATTGAGTGATACGTGATAAACTTCATATTGATATTGTATGTATTTTTTTATTCTCCACTTCTATCTTCTTCAAGGGGTAGGCAGTGAGAACTGAATTACGCATTTTTCTATCTTGACGCATAAATCGCCTCATCACCATTGATACACTGTCTCATACATGCTCATCTTGCTTGTAATGCAATTTTACTTAAAATTTCTCAACATGTATCATGTAGAAAATGCAAACAAACAAATAAATAAATAAATAAATAAATAAATAAATAAATAAATAAATAAATAAATAAATAAATAAATAAATAAATAAATAAATAAATAAATAAATAAATAAATAAATAAATAAATAAATAAATAAATAAATAAATAAATAAATAAATAAATAAATAAATAAATAAATAAATAAATAAATAAATAAATAAATAAATAAATAAATAAATAAATAATAAATAAATAAATAAATAAATAAATTTATAAATTTATAAATTAATAAATAAATTATTAATTAATTAATTAATTTATAAATTTTAATCAACTTCATTAGTAGCCCTGCAGGCTCTTAATTATTGTGTCATTGGCTGTCAGCTCATAAGGTAAAAATCAAGTCTACATTATGCGTAATATTGTCACCATTAAGATCAAATTTTCCCTTTATCTGCCACTAAACGAGAGTTCTATGTGTTAAGTAAGGAATGCTTCTAATCTTTTTTCATTACTTACCACCACAAAACTGTCACATCCTAATAAAAAGTCTAATAAGTAAGCTATAATACTTTAACAAACATAGTTTTTATATAATATATTGTTTGCACGTATGCAGCCGATGAACTCCTATACCGTCGATCCGATTGCGATGATACTTTGTTTAGCGCACAGCGCAATTTATTTTTTTCAATATCTCACACAATAATTTTTGAAAAATGGATTTATTTGGACTTGCGATGAAACTTTGGGGATTTGTTCAGGGCACACCCGAGAATTTTTCGTATTATAATTTATTTAAATCTCACACAATATTTTTTGAAAAGTGATCTATTTTGAATCGCAATGAAGCTTTCAGGATTTCAAGCGGACAAATGAGAAGGTTTAAGAATTTAAATTTATTGACTCGACATCTCAGACAATTTAAAAAACATCATCTATTGGAATAGCAATGAATCTTTGGGGATTCGTTCAGCGCATAATCGAGAAGGTTTTTGAATTTAAATTTATTTGCTGTCAATTAATAAAATATTTTATAACTATGTTTAATAACATTATATTTCTAATACCTTACATTCACCAAGAGTTTCCATTCTGTGTAGAATCAACTATTTATTTATTTATCTATTTATTTAGGGACAAATACAGTCTTAAAATACTAAAATAGAATAATACACTATAAAATAAAAACAAACAGACCAATTACATATGTCCACAGATATTAAATATAAAACATTTTAAACATCATAAATTTAAATATAACTAAGATGTATGTTTGCCTGTGACGGGAAAGGAAGGGAAGAGAAAAAAAAGGATGGGAAAAGAATTGTGACAGTTAAATTGTTATATTTTTGTTACAAAAATATTACTATTAGTAAAGAAGCTTTCTTTTATTTATTACGATATATTTTTTTACCAGATTCCATTTTTTAGTGTAGGTATTTTATCAATTTGATTGGTTGAGCAGTGGTTAGTCGAGTATGCAATGGTTAAAATGTAATGAAAATGAAAACAAACATGCAGTTTACTTTATAAAACAATTTTCAATAGACAATTACTCACTTTACAGTTGGTACTTTTCGTATGGTTGTACCTATATCAGATCTTAGAGTCTCTTGATATATTTCAGATAGACATGTTATTAAAACGGATTGAATTTAAAATGAACACTTTTGAAGTTGTCAACTACAGTAAAAACGTTTACCCTGAAAAATAGCCGGTAATGCAGTTTTCTGCTATGGTCGCTTCGCTTCTTTGGCGCGCAAACGAGCGTTAAACTTGACTTCAGCAGTACCTATGTAGAACGACGGATAGCGTGAAAATATAATATTCAAATTATGAAATGAGAAAGATGTAAAAATAAATTATATTTTTGTCAAAAATGTGAGTTGATTGTTGGTAATAAAATAAATGTATGATTTATTTTGACAGTTAATATCCAATTATTTTCCACGGATAATTTTGAATTTATTTCTCAGAAAAGTCATGTTATTGATATTGTGGTATTTATAATTTTACTTACATAATAAACCAACTATTTGATAAATGTCAAATTATTCTCGTTCAACTACATAATATTATGTTTAAAATAGTAAATAAATGTTTTTATTATTATTTTTCGTTTTTATGAAATGAACTAATCGCAAATAATCACCATTAATATAGTAAAACCATTTGCATAGCCATTAACATTATTTTTTATATTTTTCAGATATTTTTGTGACATCTCTCGAGACTGAGGATTAAAAGTATCCTTGAAGGTAAGGACTACATATTTGAAATGTATTTAGTTGTAAGATTAAATCATATTTCAGTCATTTTAAGATTTTATTTTTCATATACTTTGTACCCCTTTAAATCGGTTGCAGACCAAAGGCTAAACTAAGTTAGTTTAGTTTAGCTCCCAAAACTGAGGTCGTTTTTCATACTAGTGTGCAGACCGCAAACTATGTGAGCTAGTATGGAAAACGACCTCAGCTATGCGAGCTAAACTTATTAAGCGGTCGCGCTGCCGTTAAACCGACTGCTTCAAGCAGTTGTACAACTGCTCTAGAGCAGTTGACACCGACTGCTCCGATCAGTTCGTGTATAGTAGGAAGTTTCTAGATATCTAGATGTGTGGTTTATATGGGTGCTATGAAAGCGGTTAGCGCGCTGGGTTAGTAATCCAGTGGTCGCGAGTTCGAATCCTGTCACGATAGATTTCGCTCACCTATATCACAAGCATTTACTTAGTTTAAGGAATCTGTGAGAATGTATATGATGTAGGTACTTGATACAAGGACATACTCATTCTTTATTGAAAAAAAAAATCTAATCTAATCAATTATATTTTACATAACTTTCTTCCTTTATATGGTTTTGTTACTCTCGGTATTTCAGAGCTATTCAAAAATTAGCTCAAACGTCTTTTTGTCACAGAATTTATTAACTGACTTCAACAGCTGTCTTGTGTTCTACGGTATGTGATTAAGCTGTCTTAAAATTCTCGTGCACTAGTTACGATACTGGCTTCGTGTGAGATTGTCTTTACATTCTTATTTTCTTCTCTCTTACGTATAATGTTCATTGTTTACTCTTCCTTTAATATATACACATCTATATCTATTCATGAGAAAATATTGTTCACAAAGATACATCCAATCTTCAAACAGATTGGTAAGTTTTTCAATATCCCGAAATGGAGTCATGAAGAGTGTAGTATTATTTACGTCAGGATATCGATATATTCTTACACAGTAATTTTCCAATGATTGTTTTTATAAGATTGCCCTCTGATATCTTTGATGTGAAAAAATCCTTTTTTCCTTTTGTATAAACAGCAACAAAAAAAACAATTTCGTCGGTGGAAAATCTACCATATTAGTTTCATGCTCTTTTGGGACACCTATTCCTTTTTCTAATGGAAATGTTATTGAAGTTTTCAACGGTTTCGGGTTAAATTGAGATAAGACCGTTTAGGTACTTTATGTTTGAGGTTTATCTTTGATCTAATAATAATGTTCTCGAACGTATTAATCTGTGAAAATTTTGGATTCAACTATTTTACTAGCATAGATATTTTTGAAATCAGCGATGAGCGCAAATAAGACCATGATCTTTTGATCACAACTGTGTCAGTTCCCTTCTTTTTTTGAATTCAGAACGCGGGAAAGTTTTTTGTGAGGCTGAATTCCAGTTTTCTCGCCATTGTTTTGGAGGTCTCCCTGGTCAACGTTGTCGCCACCCTTTGACACACATCTTCCATCTCACAAATCTCCCAGATTGCCATAATGCCTCGCTCGGCGGTGACTCATCAAACGTGGCGATGACTAAGTCTGCATCACTGGGCCATGGAAATCAAAGAACTGAAAGTACTGTTCGGTGGTGTACCAGAATTTCGCCAACATGAGTACTAAGGGGTGGAGGAGCCCCCGTGATGATTGGTGGGCACGACTCACTCGGCGGTAGCCCGCCATGATGATGAGACAGGTGCAGCTGACGCTGCGCCTGGCGTGGAAATCGAAGGACTGAAAGTACTACAGGCATAGCGAAGGCTCCCTGTGGCAGTCTGTTGTTCGTGGCACTGTCGGGAGGGTAACCCCCGCCATGATTGACGGGCATTCACGATTGTGGTTGGACTCTTAGTGGTAGTGGTATGAAATATGCATGATAGTAGTTCTTGTTTCGTCCGGCGAGCAGCCGCTCCGGGGATGAACAGAACGCTTGTTTCTATAACTATAACGTTCCCAATGGAGTGGGGTAGGTGACTGCGACTTTTCCTATTAAAATCTCCCAGATTGTGGAGCTCCTTACGTGCATGATCACGCAGTTTCTTCCCAGCAATAGCACGTAGTGTTCTCATTTTGGCTGTGCTGAGCATATTTTTATGCGGGTCATATAGTTATATTATAACATAGTTATTTTCTGAAAAAAAAAAAATCTACATAGATTTCAATTTTTCTCTTTATTAGCTATCCTTCCCCTGCTGGATACTGCCACTACTACTCCACTCCACCACTGCCTTTTCTAATTATAATAATAATAAAAATTATTTATATAGCGCCGTTTAATGATTCAGGATCATTCTACGGGCGTTTATATTCTGTCTAATGTTGCTCTATGAAATAAATCTGTTTTCAGTACTTTAGAGAAAGTGCTCTTGCTTTGTGCATTGCGGACATCTGAAGGCAATCTATTCCACTTTATAGGACCACTCACACTAAAGCAACGATCATAGTAAGCCGCTTTGTTGGCTCTGTCCTATTCCTTTAGGGAGTCGCTACTCTGTGATTCAGAAGACCTGAGTGTGAAATGCCTTCCAGATAGCTCTTTTCTCTGACACAGCTCTTGAATGTATAGTGGAGCCAGGTTATTAAAACATTAAACACCGTCAAACAAATTTTGTAATCAACTCGCTCTGGACGCATCAACCAGTGTAGTTCGTTCAGTAGTGGTGTTATGTGACATCGTTTTTCTGCACCGCGAATGAGCCTTGCTGCTGCATTAAATACCATCTGTAGTCTATCGAACTGATACATAGGCAATCCGGCATAAATGCCATTGCAGTAGTCAAGCCGAGACACGACGAATGCATTTATTGATGTTTTTGTCTCATTCGTGGGCAAGCTTCGACGAATATTTTTCAGTTGTCTTAGTTGAAAGAAACACGAACGGACCGTTTTAGAGATTTGCAGATCAAGTGACAACTTATTGTCCAAGTGCACTTCCAAGAATTTCATACTGGCAGACGGCACGAGTGTTTCTCCGTTGATATTCATAGGAGTACTTCAATAAAGTGCTGTCGCCGTGGTGAAGCTACTCACATAAACTCTGTTTTGTTTTGTTTTGTTTTAATTTAAGCTTGTTATGAGACATCCACATAGCGACTATATCGATGCACTCACCAGTATCTACCTCCAGAAGATCTTTGTACATATGATTACAAAATTTGAATAACAAGCGATCGTCAGCGTAAGCAAAATAATCAATGCCTTCATTTTGAATTAAGTTATCTATGTAGAATTTTTATGTATAGAATGAACAAGAACTTTAATAACATATTTTGTCGTAAGTGAATATAAAAATTATTATTATTATTATAAAAAATATTACCTGATAAATTGGAGAAGACTGGCGGTCGATAGGGAGAGATGGAGACGATTTCTGGAGGAGACCAGGGTCCGTAGCGGACTGTAGTGCAAGTGATGATTATGATGATGAGTATAAAAAAATGTTTAATTTGTTAATTGTTTAATTTGGAAGAGTATAAAAATGAATCATTAAAAACAGAAATAAGTCACAAATATGGGACAAAGCTGGCGATGAAGCGCGCCTTAGCGTTACTTAGCTCAAGAAAAGAAATAGGAAAAGATAAATTAATGTACATATGGAAGTTACAGTTTTTTTTTTTTTATTAAAGTTTTATTTATTTACATTTTTTTTAAACAATAAGTATTCTTGACTGGCGAAATAACAACATTATTCAGTTTATTTGACTGACTGACAGTCGTGCCAACATTACCATGAAATGCACTTTTATTTCAATTTATTGGGGGTATACACAGAATGATGAACAGGTTACATTCATTGAAAAAAGTGAAATGCAATATACCATGTGGACGCCATCGTCGCCATCGACACTAGTGTTGCCATTTGTGTCAGTGTCGACGTGTAACCCGAGCATTACGTTCTGAAAGTATCATAAATTGTGCGATTAATTCTGGGTCTAGCGAGAGAGTTGTGATGTTGATGTGGGATGTGCTCGATGTTCATACCATTAGTCTAACATAATTTCCAACAGAAACGAGTTAGGGACGATAAGAAAACGTCACTTGGTGGAGTTGTAGAGGAACGGGTGGGATGACACGGAGTTGGTAATTTGTAGATAACTTCCCTTCTCTTCCTGGATCCGGCTCATGACTCCTGGTTCCTGGCTCCAGTCCTGGTATCTGCAACGGAGCTCTGCATTTGCATTTGCAAATTGTTGCCGGGAAATTTGGTCTATTTAACGACTTTTCCTACACGGAGACCGCTTTGCGTCACAGTCTCAGAATTCAGACGTCACAAACCTTTTTATTTAATGGATCAATAAAAGTATTCTTATTTTGAAGTATGTCATTAAATAAACGCAGACAAAGATATAAATGAATGTTAGTTGTAACCCGTAAAAATGTCAGGATTTAATGTTATCTATGACCTTCTGCACATTGTGTTTACGGTAGCGTACCTACTTCCTTTTCCGTTTTCAATAGGAAGCAATCACTGCCTCGAATCATGCACAGGTTTGTTGCGCGAATTCAATTACATTGAAATGTGAGTCCTCAATGTTTTGTTAATTTTGAAATAGATTTCATCTATGTTGACATAAAAAATGTAGAATTATCAAATATTTTTTTGATTTTTTCCCCAGCTTCGTATATTTTATTATACTATAGCAACAAAATTACTTTTTTATGCTAATTTATAGCTAAAAATACTCTCTGTGACTATGGTAACGATTGATACTTCTAACTTTTAAAGACTCCAGTATATAATGGCCGATGTTGGCCCACTACAGACCATCGCCATTGTGTACGAGACGCGCAATGTTGTCGGTTTTTTGGGTAAGTACCTACATTTCAAAGGATTCATTACAGTCGCCCATTTTTCATTTTGTCACCGGCCGAAATATTTCTAGCGCGGAGCAGTGAAGAAACTCAAATTTATTGAATTATAAGAATCTATGCCCATCGACGATGACATCCATCATATGTGCTTCGCTAGGCGGCAATGAGCTGTGTACCATTGTGTGAACGCATATTCCTCGACGGACGATGCTGGTCTGTCGTGGTGCATTGCCGTCCATGGCCCATCATGTTACTGGATCCTTAAACCTATCATACTTGACATCTAAAACATGACATTTCAAACATAACCTTAGATAGGTACTTAAGAGTATAGAAGGAGACGATTTTATTAAACTATTTTATTATTATTTATTTGACTGAATTAGTATTTTATTTTTATCATAAAACTCGGTGTAACTATTAACTTCAGCATAAAAGGTTATTTATCTATGACTTTGGTCTAGATCTAGGTTAGGTGTAAAGTTTGATATATTCATGAGACCAAAATTTGATTTGACGCTATCGGCTTTAAAAGGTGACAGTATCTATGAATAATTTAAACTAGAGGGTGCGTAGGTATATGAAGCGAAAAATCTACGTCTATATTCTCTACTGTTCTTTATTTGAATCTCAATTTGAAGTGACACCATTTTCGATATTTTGTTTTCAAATTCGATCATGCATACCTTGATGAGTTGCAACAAACAGGAAATATTTATACAGGAAATAAATATTGGAATAGATTTCGTGGACCTAAAAACGTTTTAAAAAGTAGAAATTTTCATATTGCGCTTTGGATAATTTAATTTAATTGATTACACAGGCCAACACACATTTTGGTGCCGGCGATTTTTTAACTGTTCCTGAGTAATTTTTGGGTGGAGATTCCGAAATAGCCATCAGATTTTGTCTATCAGATCTAGTTTTTAAAATAGGAATTATTTAGTTTTTTAACCTCTATATATATATTTTACGTTATAACTATGAGTATTGCCAGTAAAAAAACACATATATTAAATATTTATTTTAAAAAGTAGATTAACATACATTCATACTCATATTAGTCAGTATCACCTACAAATTTTCGTTTATACGACTTTTAAGCATGGAGTTTACTGGGGCAGTCTCGCTGAAGGCTCCAACATTAGTCAGCCATCATGTGGCTATCCCATCGTCCTTGATATCGATCTTCCATAGTTTTAATATCCTGATGGAATCTTTCTCCCTGTTCTTCACTATCTACATTTTCTGGAAAGCGATCTAGGTGGCTGTGGAGGTAATGAAGTTTTATACTCATGTTACAACCGAGAATATGAAAATTTGAAAGCACAGTTTCCACTAATTTTATGTAATTGTCTGCTTCGTGATTTCCAAGAAAATTTTGAAAAAATGAACCCCAAGCGTTAGGTTCAGTCTCATTCATTGATGTGGTGAACTGTGGATCTTTAATAAGTTAGGTACCTTATTTGAGGACCATCAAATATACCAGCTTTTAGTTTTTCCGTGCTAATTCCAGGAAACTTACGTGACAAGTACCCAAAACAATTTCCACCTCGATCTAACGCATTCACAAACTGCTTCATAAGCCCCAACCTGATATGCAAGGGTGGTAGTAAGATTTTTTTCTCTCGTAACCAAAAGTTCATTCACTACGTTTTGTTTTCCTTGAATCATAGTATCTATTAAAGGCCAATTTCTCTTAACCCAGTGCTGATCTTTAGCTCAGCTGTCCCAAAGACATACAAAACAGGGGAATTTTGTATATCCACTTTGCTGTCCAAGGAGAAAGTTTACCATTTTCATATCATCACAAATTGCCCACTGATGTTCTTCGTATTTAATTTGTTTCAAAACTTGTGCTATTGTTTTATACTCCTCTTTCATGGTAGTAGAATGTCCAATAGGAATTGAGGCGTTACCGTTATGTGAAAGGACACATTTTATTATTTTAACTACGTTTTGAACTGTCAATGAAAAGGCGCCACTCGTCTGAAGTATAATATGGCAAACCCATTTTTTCTAAGACTTCTTTTATGTCGTTACAGAATACCAGCTTATTTTCCTGAGTGAAAAAAGGCAGCAGATCCTTTTGTCTCTTACGATAAAATGTAACATTAGTGCCTGGATAAAAAACAGGTCTCTCATGAGATGGTTCGGTTCTTGTTGATTAAAACACTGAGGAGTTATTAAATCTTCTTCAAATTCACTGTCGTTGCAATCTTCGTTTATATATATATATATA
Organism: Molanna angustata; assembly: GCA_963576475.1. NCBI lineage: Eukaryota > Metazoa > Arthropoda > Insecta > Trichoptera > Molannidae > Molanna > Molanna angustata. Next base: position 16,271,163 of record OY754974.1, on the reverse strand, counting down.
TATATATATATATATATATATATATATATATATATATATATATATATATATATATATATATATATATATATATATATATATATATATATATATATATATATATATATATATATATATATATATATATATATATATATATATATATATATATATATATATATATATATATATATATATATATATATATATATATATATATATATATATATATATATATATATATATATATATATATATATATATATATATATATATATATATATATATATATATATATATTTTTTTTTTTTTTTTTAACATGTCTACGTAGGGGACGCCAGCTATTAGGATTTGGGTCCATTTTACTCTTCCGGAGAAGCGCACTACGTAGCGTTGGGAGGGGTTTGCAATCTAGAAAAGAGTTTATTAATTCGGATTTTAAAAAGACCCGGGTTGTACGAAGATGGAAACACAGAATTCGGAAGATCGTTCCACAGTCGGGCTGCTGTGTTAATAAAGGAGTTCGAGAAGCGACTTGTTCGTATATGTTGAAGGTCCACTGTGAATGGATGCTGCGATTGAGTGAAGCGAGTGACTCTGTTGCGAGTGGGTGAAGGAGGGACCAAAGATGCAAGTTCTTCTGAGCAGTTCCCGTGGTAGTATCTATAGAATAAACTTAAAATACCGACTCTGCGTCTGTGTTCTAGTGATTGCAATCCATCAGTCAGTGATGGATCATCAATCAGACGTATAGCACGCCTTTGGACAGCGTCGAGGGTATTCAGTAGGTATTGGGGGGCGCCACTCCAGAGGTGACTGCCATATTCAATAATTGGGCGTATTTGCGCTTTGTAGAGTATACAGATCTGGGTCTTAGTAAAATATCTGCGCGCTCTATATAGTACGCTCAATTTTTTGGAGGCGAGTTTCACCTTAGCTTCGATGGAGCCCTTGTAGTGTAATTGGTTCGTTATAGATACTCCAAGCAGGTCGATAGAGCTGCTGTTAGGTAGGGTGCTTCCGTTGAAAGACACTTGCAATTCATTGGGGTTTCTCTTCGCAGAAATTAGACAGGCTTGGGTTTTTGAGACGTTAAATGAAACAAGATTACTTTCACCCCAGGTATTGATTGAGTGGAGGTAGCTATTTATTTTTTGATGAAGGTCTTTCCGGGCTTCTGATATTTCACTCTGTTTAGGAGGTTTGTCAAAAGAGAAATTGTCATGGACTGTGCTGTCATCAGCGTAACAGTGGATGGGGGCGCGTAAGAGCAAGTCATTGATATGTAGGAGGAATAGGGTTGGAGATAGAATGGACCCTTGAGGGACTCCCGCATTAATGGAATGGGGAGAAGAAGAGCAACCGTCCACTACAGTTATGACTTCGCGATCTTTTAAAAAATTCGCAATCCAAGTACACAGAGACTGGGGTAGTCCATAAGAAGGGAGTTTCATTAAGAGACCTCGGTGCCAAACCCGGTCGAAAGCTTTAGAGATGTCAAGGGCGACAGTTTGAGCTTCTCCAAAGCGTTCCATAACTCGACCCCAAACGGATGTCACATACGCGAGTAGATCGCCACAAGATCGATTTCCACGAAATCCATATTGGCGGTCGCTTAAAATTTTGTTTGCTTCGAGGTATGTAATCAACTTGGTGTTTAGTACCCTTTCCATTATTTTGGAGAGTACAGAAGTAATAGCGATGGGTCGGTAGTTAGATGGGTTGGAGCGATCACCTTTTTTGGGAATTGGGTGGATGACCGCTTTTTTCCAGTCACATGGGACAATACCAGTTTTAAACGAGAGTTTGAAGAGTTTAGTGAGAACTGGGGCTAGTTCGGCGGAGCATTTTTTTAACACAAGAACGGGAATTCCATCTGGTCCATTAGCTTTGTTAACATCCAACCCTCGGATGGCGAGTAAAACCTCAGAGAAGTTAATCCTTACTTCGTTCATTTTAAAACCACAATGTGGAACTGGTTGAGGAGTTTTTCCTCCGTCGTCAAGGGTTGAGTTATCTGCAAATAATTTACTGAGAAGATTAGCTTTGTCGGTGGCAGAGTTAGCAATGGATCCGTCATGGTTCGTTAAAGGTGGAAATGAAGATGTGCAAAAGTTCTGACCTATGGAGGTTGACAATGACCAGAATCTTCGGCTACCGTTAGGGCATGAGGAGAGTTTTTGACTTATATGTTGGTCATGGAGTTTTTTAGCCTGATTAATGGTTTTTTTACAATCCTTTGTCATCTTGTTGTATGCTTTCTTGTTTGACGGGGATTGAAGTTTTTGAAATGTTTTGAAAGCCAGATTTTTACGCGTGACTGCTTCTCGGCATTTGGAATCAAACCAAGGTTTTGTGCCTGGTCCGCAGGTTTTGAGGGAGGAGGGAATATAGCCATCCATAGCAGAAGTGATGACATCCCCTACCTCACGCGCACAGATAGAAGGGTCTTTGGTTCTAAAACAGACTTCATTCCAAGGAAAGTCGCGAAAGTGTATTCGCAGTGCATTCCAATCTGCTGACTTGTATTGCCAAATTTTCCTTTTAGGTTTTTCGGGTGGAAGGTCCGGGATGAAGTGGATGGCCGTTTGCACAAGGCAATGGTCTGAAGAGCCCAGTGGGGCTGTGACTTTCAGTGTGTATCCCGTTGGCGAGGTAGTCATAAAAAGATCAAGCAGATTGGAACGATGCCCAGAGACATCAGGGATGCGAGTTGGCTCTTGAACAAGTTGCTCCAGGTTATGACACAAAGCAAAGGATTCCGTCATGCGGCCAGCCGAATCGGTAGTTCCCGATTTCAGCCAATCGGAGTGATGGACATTGAAATCGCCGAGAACCGCAAATTCTGCCGACGGGTAGCGAGACAGAAGACTGTCAATGGTTTCTCCTAAGTATTTGAAAAGCTCGGAAGAATCATAATCACTCATATTTGGAGATCGGTAGATACAAGCATAAATTTTTGTGAATTTGTTAGATTTTAAACGGACCCACATAACATTGAAGGCGGGGTTCTCGAACTCCTTCAATCTGACACAGTTGATGTCTTCGCGGCTGTAGAGGCACAAGCCTCCTTTGGGCACAAACATGCTTTCGAGTATGTACCCTGGGCAGTTGAGGTAACTTGTGTCGGGTGGATCTTGAATTTGTGTTTCCGTGAGAAAGAGCAGGTGTGGTTTTTGAGATTGCAAGTGATGGTGAACAGAATTTAAATTACTGTGGATACCTCTGATGTTAGCGAAGTCTACCAACAGTTCACAAATGGTGCGAGGGTATGCAGTCTTGGTTGTCGCTGTATAAATATTATTATTGGGTTTATCTGTCATGAAGGTTTTGTGGGGGGGGGGTCTGATCTCCTCATTGTGAAACGAGGAGATCAGAAGCCCTTTTCAAGGACATTTGTTGTATATATATATATATATATATATATATATATATATATATATATATATATATATATATATATATATATATATATATATATATATATATATATATATATATATATATATATATATATATATATATATATATATATATATAATATATATATATATATATATATATATATATATATATATATATATATATATATATATATATATATATATATATATGTATATATATATTATATATATATATATATATATATATATATATATATATATATATATATATATATATATATATATATATATATATATATATATATATATATATATATATATATATATATATATATATATATATATATATATATATATATATATATATATATATATATATATATATATATATATATATATATATATATATATATATATATATATATATATATATATATATATATATATATATATATATATATATATATATATATATATATATATATATATATATATATATATATATATATATATGTTAGTAAAGATTTCTTTGGGGATAACCCGCGTCAGATTCTGATCCTCAAGAGGATCAGTCGTCAACCGACGTTTCGCCTGAATCTCATCAGGCATCTTCAGGGCCTTGTTGGTAGATTTCCGTCTCGTGTGATAGTGCGAGCACGTCCGTACGAGCCGGGAACCTAGCACCAGGGCCCGCAAGCCTAGAACAAATAATTTACGCCAGATAGACTGAGATAGACATATATCTGTCTGTCTTTTTTTCCACTTTTTAGTGAGGACCGCACTTCTCAGACGGCGCCACCGGCGGCACTCATCGTTGATACCATTAGTAAAAAAAAAAAAAATTTACGCATGTTATTTATGTTATTATTATTTGTTATTGTTTGGTATTAAAAAAAACATATTTTTTACTTTCGAAATAGTTTTTAAATAAAAAAATGAATACTTCTATGTTTTATGAATATTAAAAAGCATCAAATCATTATGTTATATTACAATTTTACTAATGCACTATGGGAACAGATTTCATCATATGGCAATATTTTCAACGCGTTGAAAACAGTTGGAAATGAATCGCCATTTTTGTTTGACCTTTGTTGTCATTGCTGCTATCGTTAAATTTTATCGAATTGTGTTAAAAAATGGAAAACTTGAAGAAAAAATCCCAATCCCATTGCTAATAAAGTGTCGGTTCGTGTAACTCAAAGGATTTGACACAAACAATTCCGTTTTTTCGTCCATTCGCGATCGAAGCACATTCTTACGATGGATGGATCATTTTATGTTGAAATGAAGAACTGCGTCACGCTGAAGTAAATAAAATAAGTGTGTTATTTGTTGTGTAAAAAAGACAATGTAAAATTTGAAGAAAGAATCCCATTGCTATTGTAGTGTCGGTTCGTGTAACTCAAAGGATTTGACATAGAAACATTGTTACGATGGATGGATTTTTATTTAATAACAACAGTGAAAGTGTTTTAAATTGATCTAATTAAGTATATTTTCTATTTTCACTATACAAGTTATTATTGTATTAATATATTTGTGTATTTCGTCATATGTATATTGTTTTTTTATACTAATAAAAAATAAAAATAATGTTTTTTTTACTTAAATAATTTTACCTAAATTAATTATTCATTGCTCCTTTGTGTATTGTTCTTCATAATGCTTGAATAACTTGAAAAAAATATGTTATTCAAGCATTATGGAGGATGAATATGCAAAGGAGTAATGTAATACAACAAATAAATAAATAAAATATTCCGCCTGGGTGGTCCAACCTTCCCAAAGCTTTTACACCGCAAGTATAGATGACAGTAATGTGTATTGGCGTACAAAGTATGTATGGTGGCTTGTGTTCTTTAGTTAGTGTGTTCTATGCCTAGCACCAAGTGAAGCGTGACGAGCCAAAGTCTAATCGTGTGGCGGTAGGAGATGCGTATTACCGCCGCCCGCGCCGCTAGTGCTGCATGTACCGTTATCGGCCATTGTTTGTCTCGATAATAAAGCTTTGCTACGCGTGACGCGCATCGTGTCTATTGTATTTGAATAAGTGGGCAAATGGCAAAAAACAAATCTTAACTTTGTACAAAGAAGATGGCACCGAGAGCAATAACAAAGACGAAATATTAGATATAGCAAAAAAATTCTATGAATCATTGTACAGCTCACGAGTAAAACCTACACATGATAAAACCATAGAAAATAATCGCAGAATAATTAATGTCGGCTCAGAGGACATTCCTGACATATCTATGGAAGAAATGAAGCATGCTATTAAACAGATGAAAAACTCAAAAGCCCCTGGTCCTGATAATATTATAATAGAGACCATTAAGTATGGAGGAGATGCACTTCAGAGAGTGGTACTGCAACTTCTAAATAGATGTCTGGAAGAATGTAATATACCAGAGGAATGGAACAATGCGAATATTACATTATTACATAAAAAAGGAAATCAAAAACGCCTCGAGAACTATAGACCCATCAGCTTATTATCACACCTATATAAACTATTTACAAAAATCCTCACCAGCAGACTTTCAAACAAACTAGATTCATACCAACCAGTAGAACAGGCAGGATTCAGAAAAGGCTTCGGAACAAATGACCATCTACAAACTCTAAAGAATGTAATCCAGAAATATAATGAGTATAATATCCCCATAGCATTGGCATTTATAGATTTTGAAAAAGCCTTTGACTCAGTCGAGACATGGGCGGTGATGAAGGGTCTAGATAATTGCAGAATTGACTATAGATATTCCCAAATTTTGAATAATATTTATGAGAAGGCCACATCCAATATACAACTTCATGAACCATCAAGAAATTTTACATTAGAAGAGGTGTCCGACAGGGTGACACTATTCTCCCAAACTATTTACATTGGCCCTCGAAGATGTCTTCAAAACTCTGGATTGGTCTAAGAAAGGTATAAATATAAACGGCGAGTATCTCAGCAATCTACGGTTCGCAGATGATATTGTCATATTTGCCAAGGATGAGGAGGAATTGAAAACTATGCTGACAGAAATAAATTCAGCCTGTGTGAACATTGGATTGAAGATGAACATCTCCAAGACCAAAATGATGAGTAACGCAGAAGAGTCCTTCCCATCATAATAGATGGAGTGCAAATTGAAAGAGTAGACAGATACATATATCTAGGCCATACCGTGATGCTTGCCAAAGAAATCAAGAGGCAGAAATAGAGAGAAGACGTGGCCTTGCCTGGGCAGCTTTTGGAAAATTATCATACATTCTGAAATCCCGTAAATACTCCATTATTTGAAAAAGAAGCTATTTGATGCATGTATTCTCCCAGTGCTTACTTATGGAATGGAAACATCGGTCCTAACAAAAAGAATAATGCACAAGCTGTTAGTGACACAGAGAGCTATGGAGAGAAAGTTGCTGGATATTTCAATAAGGGACAGAATTCAGAATGTCATGATAAGACAAAGAACCAAAGTAGCCGATGTAGCCGAAAGGGTCGCTGGCCTTAAGTGGAGCTGGGCTGGGCATATTGCCAGATGCCAGGATTCACGATGGACCAAAAAGATCTTAGAATGGCGACCGAGAACAAGCCGAAGAGGTGTTGGCAGACCCCAGGCAAGGTGGTCTGATGACATCAAGAAATGTGCCGGAGGGAGATGGATGCAGTGTGCCCAAGACAGGGAGTTGTGGAGGATCAAAGGGGAGGCCTATGTCCAAGAATGGATGAAAACTGGCTGAAGAAGAAGAAGAAGTGGGCTGAATATTTGTTTTGCATGATGTATTATTAACTGTTATTTTATTATTTTTTTTTTGTTATGAAACCTACTGTTAAATAAAATGTTTTTCCATGCAGGTGGAAGGGCTAATACTATCATATCTATTGTTAAGTATGTTAATCCTTTTGTAAATTTCTATTGCCTCTCTAAAAGTCCTTGCTGTTTCGTTTTGGATATTTGCTATTACTCGCGCATTATTGAAGTTTATACTGTGGCCCTCTTCTAGTGTATGTTGGACGAGCCACGATGTTATCTTTTTATTGTTCATATCAACCCTGTGTTCGCAACTCTAGCAGATATCTTTCTGTTGCTTTTTCCCACATAAGACATGTCGCACGATCCACATGGTATCTCATATACACCATGGGATTCTAGTGGTATTTTGTCCTTTACACTGCGTAAGAGGTTACCGATTTTATTTTCTGTTTTGAATATTGTTCTTATATATATATATATATATATATATATATATATATATATATATATATATATATATATATTATATATATATATATATATATATATATATATATATATATATATATATATATATATATATATATATATATATATATATATATATATATATATATATATATTATATATATATATATATATATATATATATATATATAATATATATATATATATATATATATATATATATATATATATATATATATATATATATATATATATATATATATATATATATATATATATATATATATATATATATATAATATATATATATATATATATGTTATAATATTTTTATCTCGGTTTTCCCGTGTCAGTAGGTCTTGACTAAGACCATTTGTC